>PVIA01004271.1:102500-116725 GCA_004024845.1 Tonatia bakeri
GATTCCCAGTCAGGGCACATGCCTGGGTTGCAGGCCAGGTCCCCAGTAGGAGGCATGTGAGAAACAACCACACACTGATGTTTCTCTCCCTCTCTTTCTTCCTCCCTTCTCCCCTCTTTAAAACTAAATAAATAAAATCTTAAAAAATTAAAAATGAGATACAGATCAATGTGTGTAGGATGCTTAGTGTCTAAAAGAATGCTCATACATACACAAAAATGCTTACATAAAATCTATATTTATATATACACATAGAGATAGATATATAAGTATCCTTAAATATGCATAAGCATCTCTGGATGAACACATCAGACACAGTTTAGAATGGATGATTCACATGAAGAAAACCAGGAATCTGGGGCAGGGAGCAGAGGTGGCAGAGGTACTTTCTACTACATGCTCTTTTAAACCCTTTGAATATATGAGACTATACAAATAAACTGCCTGGGGGAAATAATTATATTGAAAGTATTGAAAACTAAAGAGGCTGGGTGAAGAGATAGGATAAGGAGGCAATATCTGAGGCTTGAATTTGGCTCTTGGGGAGGAAGTTGAGAAGTTTAAGTCAGTACCAAAACAAAAGATCCCTTCAAGTGGTTCAAAGAAGTAAGGGTGGAAAGTCCTTATACGATTTGACAAGAAGAAGGTCTTTATCATGGTGGTGAGAATCGGGACTGATAACAGTAGACAGAGGAGGTAGGGAGTATTCTAGTACCTACACTTTGCATTTCTGATCTCAGCCCTCCTACCATGCAAACCCCAAGAGATGTAGTCTGTTCTGAGGTGCAACAGACACCTTGTCCCTCCATGAGAGCCTTGAAGAGGAGGAGTTTTCTCCTTCCTGTATTGTTTTCACAGACATCACAAGAACCCATGGTCAGTTTCTGCAGAGCATCTGAATTCAGAAGACAACATGCCGTTCTGAAGTTTTGAGGTTAGTTTCAGTTTTAGCATCCTCTTGGTCCCCCTCTGCTGTCCAAAATCCAGGACTCATCTCCAAGTACCCCAGGCCCTGACTCTTTGCTACTACCCACAATGACTCACAAGCTGTGGCCCAGACTCACAAAAGATAATGAGTTAAGTGGTTATTTCTGTGGTCACATGGGACCTCAGTAAGGCACCTGTCAGGTGATGTGGGTGTCAAGGTGCCAGGGCCATGGGATCGTTGGCTGCAAAAACAGCACCAGGTGTTAGGCCTTGGTTCAGCAACCTCCATTCTTGAGTTCTGGCTAAGAGAAGAATTCTGAGCCAACACTCAAATTCTAAGAAAAAGTTTATTTAGAGAGACACAGAGGTAGAAGAAGTGAGGCATAGAAGAAATGGGCTCGGAAAACAAGTTACAGGTGCAAGTTACAGGGGCTCTTGGAGCTTAGGACAAAGAAAGGCACAGAAAACGCACCTGGGGGAGGAAGAAGGGAAAAGGGGAAAAGTCTGGGGGTGTGCTCAGGGAGAGACTGAGAATCCCTAGGAAAGAAGAGGATGGGGAAAGGCACAGGGGTGCTTCATACAGAGAGCTAGCTGGGTTTTCTGTCCTGAAGACTCTTCTCTAGAGATCCTCGGGAAAGGATCTCAATGAACGCATTGGTCCTGAAGTCAGCCATGATATTGCTGCTTTTCTGGGCCTGAAGCTGAAATGCAGCTGAAGCCTGGACATTTTCTGTGGGGTTAATAGTTAAGGGAGTGGTCATCCAAGGGCTTGTGTTGTTACCCATTGCTAGGGACATGGGGCTCTCCACCCTTGTGACCCTCTGCACCTGGCCTGTATTTTCAACTCTGCTCACGCCTGCCTACAGGATGATGTTGATCTCTGATGAGTAAACTATCCCAGGACCCAGGTGGATATGTGTGTCCCATATTCAGAAGAAGGTGAGGGACTTCCTCCAATCACAGGGTGCTGGCATGGAGTAAATAGGGGTCCCAGGATGGCCAGACTCCAGAGGTGCTGAGAGGAGAATGTCAGGTGTCTAGATGAGGGCTGGGAAGGATAGAGAAAGAAACCCAAGATACAGAGAGGGGACTCCAGGGTGTGACTCTGGAAGTGGCCTCTGCACCAGCCCCAAAGATACTGCCCCTCTGAGCCTCAGGCTCCTGGGCACCTCTGCTCTCACTTGGATGCCTGCTCCTGTGCTCTGAGTAGGGAGCTGTCCCATTCAGAAAGAGACTTGAAACTGAACTTCACAACAGCCCCCCCTTGTGGCAGGAAAGTTAGAAAAGGGAACAAAGGCCTCCCAGTCCTACCCCTCTCCTTTTCCGTCTTGGCAGGAACATCAGAGATGTGACTTTCACTGACCACCTGTCAGCCACCCCCCCTCCCTCCGCTTCCTCCTCTGCAATTTCCTGTAATTGAGGGGACCAAAAAGAAGAAGAAGGAGGGGGTGGAGGAAGAAGAAGAGGTGGAGGAAGAGGAGGAAGAGAAAGAAGAAAGAAAAAGAAAGAAAGAAAGAAAGAAAGGAAGGAAGGAAGGAAGGAAGGAAGGAAGGAAGGAAGGAAGGAAAAGGAATGAATGAATGAAGGGAATAAAAGAAAAGAAAGGATGGACTTCCGGCCAAGATGGAGGCATAGGTAGGCGCAGTGTTCCTCCTCGTGCAACCAAAGCTAAGGACAACAAAAATTGAGAAACAAGAAACAACCAGAACAGAGGGAAATGAACCGAATGGAAGTCTGACTACCATACAACCAGACTGGTAAGGAGGGGCGGAGTTGGAGACCTAGGAGAGGGGTGAGAGGTCCAGGCAGGAAAGAGCGGTGGCTGGCAGACATGGGCACGCAGGGCGCAGACGGCAGTCTGCGAACCCCAGAAGCGCAGGGGCGGCTGACAGACCCGGTGGCAGACTCTGGGCACGGGAGGCAACGAGCAGACCCAGTGAGGCGTGCAAGGCAGCTGGCTGGCCGCAACTACATGTTCATGCGCAAACTAAGCAAAAACGGGCAGCAACACAGACCTCGCAACCCCACCCAGGGCCCCAGCACCAGGAGACAAAGTCTAAGAGCACCCACTGAAAACACCTGTGGGGGTTGAGGCCGGGAAATTATCTCAGACTCTCAGGAGGCTCCTCAGGGAAGCTCACAGAGTCCAAGAAAGTGCACAGGCCCACCCACCCGGGAGCCAGCACCAGGGGGGCCCAGTTTACTTGTGGGAGGCAGCAGGGGGGGACTGGAGTCCTAGAGAGAGCAGAGCAGGCACCATTGCTCCCTCTCAGACCCCACCCCTACATACAACATCACAACCCAGCGACTGGGGTGCCCAACCCTGGTGAACACCTAAGGCTCCGCCGCCCTTACGTAACACCTGCAACCAGACCAAAGGAAAATAAAAAAGATGGCTCAAACAGATTTGAAAGCCCCAGAACCAATTTTTTTAAGTGACCAAGAGATAGCAGAATTACCAGATGCACAGTTCAAAGCACTGCTGATCAGGATGCTCACAGAATTGGTTGACTTTGGTCAGAAATTAGATGAACAAATGCAGGCTACAATAAGAGAAATGAAGGAAAACGCACAGGGAACCAATAGTGATGGGAAGAAAACTGGGACTCAAATCAATGGAGTGGACCAGAAGGCAGAAAGGAACAACCAAACAGAAAAGAATGAAGAAACAAGAATTCAAAAAAATGAGGAGAAGCTTAGGGACCTCCAGGACATCTTTAAACGTTCCAACATCTGAATTATAGGGGTACCAGAAGGGGAAGAGGAAGAGCAAGAAATTGAACACATATTTGAATACGTAATGAAGGAGAACTTCCCCAATCTGGCAAGGGAAATAGATTTCTGGGAAGTCCAGGAAGCTCAGAGAGTCCCAAAGAGGTTGGACCCAAGGAGGAACACGCCAAGGCACATCATAATTACATTAGCCAAGGTAAAAATGAAGGAGAGAATCCTAAAAGCAGCAAGAGATAAGGGGACAGTTACCTACAAAGGAGTTCCAATCAGAATGTCAGCTGATTTCTCGAAAGAGACCTTGCAGGCAAGAAGGGACTGGAAAGAAGTATTCCAAGTCATGAAAGACAAGGACCTACATCCCAGATTGCTCTATCCAGCAAAGCTTTCATTTAGAATGGAAGGGCAGATAAAGTGCTTCTCAGACAAGGCCAAGTTAAAGGAGTTCATCATCACCAAGCCCTTATTATATGAAATGTTAAAGAAACTTACCTAAGAAAATGAAGATTAAAAATATGAACAATAAAAAAAGGCTTCAAACTCAGTTAGTAACAACCATACCTAAAACAAAAGCAAACTAAGCAAACAACTAGAACAGGAACAGAACCACAGAAATGGAGATCACATGGAGGGTTAGCAACAGGGAAGTGGGAGGAGGAGAGAGGGGGAAAAGATATAGAGAATAAGTAGCATAGATGGTAGGTAGAAAATAGACAGGGGGAAGGTAAGAATAGTATGGGAAATGTAGACACTAAAGAACTTATGACACATGGACATGAACTAAAGGGGGGAATATGGGTGGGAGGGGGTGGGCAGGGTGGAGGGGAATGAGGGGGGAAATGGGACAACTGTATCAGCATAATCAATAAAAAATAATTTAAAAAATAAAAAGGAAAAGAAAAGTAAAAAAGAGAAGAGAAAGAGAAAGAAGTTGCTATCTGGAGAGGAGGGACAAGGACGAGCCACGTCAGCAGTCTCAGTGTCAGAAGCCGGGCACCACCCTATTCGCTCCCCTTGCCCATGTTTAATAAAAACCTTCCACCCAGACCCCACTGGGGCATCTTGTTCTCTGAGGTCGCACCCTCTCACTTCTTGAGTGAGTAGTATCACTTTAATAAATTTACTGTGCTTTGTTTGCTAAATCCTTCTGTCACACTCTCTAATCCCTTCTTGGGCCATGACAAAACCTAGACTCCAGTATTGAGCTGAAGCCTCCCTTGGCCTCCCCAAGTATCCCCCAGCACCACTTTCTCCAACAGAAAGAAGTACACCCCACCATCTTTCCTGCTGGCATGTTCAGGGAGCAGTTATTAGTCTGGGAGTTCCTGAGGATATGGAAGCTGCCCAGGGTTTTCTCTTACAGCTTTTGACCTGGTTTGTTTATTCGAGGGTCCTGATGTATATTGGCCCCTTCCAGGGACCAGAAGAATGGAGGGTGGGTCCAAGTGATTCCATTGTCCGGGGGTAGTTGGAGAAGGTACAGGGCACCAGGACATGCAAGCTCTCCTGCACAGTGACGAACCCTGGCATCTGCAGCTCACACCCTGCATGCTTCTCCAGGGACACTGTAGAGAACCCCACATGTAGCTCTGACATTGAGCTGAAGCTTCCCCCCACCCTTCTGTGCCCCAGCCCACTCAACTTCCCATTGCAAGGACAGCGGTAGAGCAGGGATGACACCTCTGAGACTGGAGGTCCTATTCAGAACCCCTTCACACCATCTGATCAGCACTTCATGGCAGACATCTGGCATCTATTTCTAACCCTTTGCCTCAAATCCTTCTCTCCAACAGGAATCCCCCAAACCACTGCAGGGGGAGCAAAGGTTAAGCCTAATTCTAAAGTATCTGAGGATACTTCAGAAGTGGGCTCTGTTCTTTTCACTTCCCCCCAACACAGACCCCACCACCTTTTGCCTCTGGAAATCCTCTGCTACCTTCCCTCAGGAGAGCCAGGCGTTTGGTAATTCTTGCTCCATGCAGGGGATTCACCTGGGACCAAATACTCCCATGCCATACTCATCCTCAGCCCAGGTCTGAGGTGTGTATGGAGCCTTGTGAAGCACTGGCCATATAACTCCCAAACTCCTCTTGTTCCTGTGTCCAATGCTTCAAACAAAGGCCAACTCTTAATAGATCAGAGTTTGTAGTGTCATGTAAGAAATGTCCAAACCTGAAAGAATTTTTTTTTGTTTATTTAAGCCAAACTGACAACAATTTCCGGGAAGCGATAATCCAATGGATTGAGGAAATGCTCCAGAGGATGGCGGTTTTGCAGTTTGTTTTATACATTACAATCAAAGGAGAAAGCATAGGTGGATTACATGAAAACCGTTGGTGGTAGAATAGGGAGTTAGGAGGAAGCAAAGCAGGGAAATCTCTGAGATTGGATTAAGAGTGAAATAAAGAGACACCTGGCTGGTGTGACTCAATGGATTGAGTGCCAGCCTGTGAACCAAAGGGTCGCTGGTTCAACTCCCAGTCAGGACACATGCCTGGGTTGCCGGCCAGGTCCCCAGTAGGGGGCGCATGAGAGGCAACCTCTCACTGATGTTTCTCTTCCTCTCTTTCTCTCTCCCTTCCCCTCTCTCTAAAAATAAATAATCTTAAAAAAAGAAACAAATACTTCCTTTACTTTGGTGGGTATAGGATAGTTAACAATTAACATTCGCACCACATAGAGTTGGTATTTGGGCAACAGGATAACAATGAGAGGTTCATGGTCTCTTGCCCTAGTGGGAGATTGTGCTCTGAGGGGTTCAGAAAAAGAGGTCTTGCATTTCAAAGGTATGTTATCATAGGTGCAAAAAGACAATAGACAAGCTCAATTAAGGTAAAGATCAACCTATGCCAAAAAAGATATCAGCGTAGGACATGACTACCCACCACGACTCGCTTTTATATAAGAAATTTTAATTTTAAACCATCCCATGTGGTTACTTTAGACCTCTGAGCTTGTAAGGCCACCATGCAGGCCTCCCCTGAGCTTGCCAGGTTTAGTATGTGGCCTCTTTTCACCCACAGGTTCAAGGAGGAGCCTGCCTCATAGACTCTCCTTGGGATTCCCCACAAGTTCTACCTTTGTAGTGTGGTTTTAGTCTCCCAGAGAGGACCAAGATAGCCTTGCCATCTGCTGCTCTCACTACCCCAAGCCCCTCCTCTGCCTCCCTCTCACACCTCTTCTTTCTTCGGTTTTAGAGCCACATGGGCTTTTGCAGCAGATCCTGAAGATTCAGCCTTTTCACACATGACCCAGGCCCTCACCTCCTGAGACTTCATCTGTTGAGACCATGACATCTCCCCTCTTCCTTCTGCCTCCCTCCCTCCACCCAATAAGTGCTTGGCCTGCTGAGCTTCTTCACTGAAAACCACCTGACTTGTGGTTCCATGAAGCCATGAGTTCCCTTGGCTGAGTATATGAGCTTCCTGAGCCAGACAATGTGATAAAATTCAGAAACAGCCGGATGGAAGAGATGCACAGGGCAAGGTGTGTGGAGAGGGCTTCTGTGTCCCATCAAGTGCACCACTTTCCTAAATCTCCACATGTTCACCAACCTGGAAGCTATCCAAACCCTGCCCTTTTGAGTTTTTATGGAGACTTCATTTCATTGACATGGTTGATTAAATCATTGGTCATTGGTGAGGGGAGGGGTGGTGTGGGACAGAACATTCCCACCCTCTAGTCACTTAGTTGGTTCCCCTGGCAACTGACCTCCATTCTTAGGTGTTTTCCTAAAGTTACTTCATCATAACAAAAGACCTGTCTATCGCTTTCATCACTTAGGAAATTCCAAGCATTTGGGGAGCTCTTCCAGAAATGGGGATGAACACTAAAATATTTTTTATGATATTTCATATGATAATTCCCAATATCACAAATATCTACCTCAGTTGCTCTCTGTCCAATGTTGCAAACCTTCTACCAATACAATGTAAATACAATGAAAAGGAATAACAAAGTGGCAAATTTCTCAAGAGATGCAAGATTTCATGAGGTCAATGGTTAAAAATGATGTTTGGAAAATGTGCCAAAACCACGAATTTGGGAGGATCCGGAAGAGTTAGACCCATTGCTGTAATAAAAGCAACAGGAATGATGACATGACGATTCAAAAGAGAACACACAGAACATCAAAGGATTTACTAATGGTTTTGGGGGGGAAATGTTGAAATCCTCAAACACTTTTGCAAACACTGACCTTAAGCAATTTTTTCTTGAGCACATTATAGACACCTAATAAGTATTTATTGAATGGATGAAATAAGTATTATTTTTCTCATGTGACTACTCATTATGTAACAGCACTCTTGTAAACATTTTGCACGTGATCATTTATTTAATTATCCAATCTTCACAACCTTTTGAAACGAGAAATTGCTGTTCAGTGAGGTGAACTGACTTGCCCAAACTTGCCCAAATATCTGGCTTCAAACCCAAGCAGTCAACTCCAAAGTCTTCGCCTCCCTTTTTCATTGTCTCTACCGTTTAGTTCTCTCACCTGCAGGGCACTGAAGAAGGGTTAATCCATGTGCTTGCTCTGTGTGATGGACAGCAACCCCCTCTCTAGGCTGAGTTGGACCCTGAAGAACCAAGCCCAGAGCATAGGTCCCAGAGCTTCCCCGAGTGGAATCTGGCGTTGGAGGGGAGCTCTGCCAAGCTCAACACCCTTTGAATTCCCAACATGTCTGCATTAGTTTCTCTGTGCACAGTTGTGGGAGGGAAGGGGCAGGATATCTGGCCTCTGAGAGTGGGACTTCAAATCAGCGGGAAGATACAGACAAAAGGTATTTTCCAGAATGTATAATGTCAGTTTCTCCTAGAAATAGACATCCACGGATATTGAATAGGTCTCCTGCCAACGTGAGACGACCCTGAGACTTTACTCTTGAGATTGCAAATGCAAAACTTGGCTGTACGGAATGGAAGTTCTTTGAAAATGGCAGCCTCCAGCGCCATAATCCTCATGGGCGCTGCCATGTCGTCTCCTGTCAGTCCCTGGAAGAAAATGAACTTCGGGATAGAACGACAACGTAAGACGCCATGATAACTATTGGCAGTTTGTGGCTTCAAAGATTCTAGTGAGCGTGCGCACAATTCACCCAACCAGGAAGCGACTCTGAGCGTCCATTCCGCTTCTGCGATCCTCTGGTTCTAACTGTGTGTCTCAGGCAGGACGCTCAGGCGATTTGGAACAGTAGTCGTGGGGATTCTGTGAGATTAGTGAGGTGAAATCAACTTGGTGTGAGTAATGTGAGAGTTAGGTGAAGGGGGCTGGGGAATAAGTGATGGGGGAATCTGTGGGGTGAGTGATGGAGTTCTTAGTGATGGGGGCTATGAGGTAAGTGGGGGGGTTCGAATTGAAGTTGGAAGGATAGACTCGTTCATTTTCACGCTTTGCGTCTTTTTCGTAGGTCTATAAGTATTTTTTGTGATGTAAATTCCAAGTGTACTTTAATATCAGATTTTATATTGTTGGCCCATAAAACTTGCTCATTTGAGGTGCATCTTAAGAACCTTAGTACTATAGTTGGTGCTGGGAACATTTGGAGAAGTGATCCTCTGCTTGGGGCACGGAAGGAGGCAGTGATTGACTGGGAGCAGGAGCTTCGGGGACTGGAGGACTTTGAGGGACACATCGTGAAACACTTGGGTGGGAAGCGGTGACTGGGGGGGACCTGTGAAATCGGTAAAGCGAGGTGCTAAGGGTAGCATATGGGAACACTGTGCAGAGTTGCAAGGGATGGGGGGGCCTGTGCTGTCGGCTGCATTGCGTTCTGAGCAGTGTGTGTTGGGGTCCTTTAGGGATGGATGGTGCCTGTGTTGATCTCTCCTTGGGTGCTTGTGGACACGGTAAGTGCCAGTGATTCGCGGCTGAGCAAATCAGCGATGGTTTCCTCTTGGGGCGCGTTATTGGGAACCCCGTGGTGGGGATTATTTGGGGTTCTGTGGGAATCACACTGTCTGGGACACATTTATTGGCATTCAGGGTAGTGATGGCTTCAGGAGCCTGGCCTTGTCAGTGACTGGGAGTCATTTCCAGACCCGGCATCCCTATGGTCTACTCACTGGGGATTTCTGGAGGTCAGACCTGTCCAAGACTGCATTGGGGTGTGGTGGGTCAGGGGCAGTTCACATGGACAGGCCAGAAATGGTAAGGGATTGCGGGCCTGGTGTTTGTGGCTTTCTTAGGTCAAGGTGAGGTTGAATACAGGGAATTTAAATTTTTGTCAGAAAAGGCTGAGCTGTCTGGGGCATTATAGATGAGCACTGAAATGTCCAGAAGCTTGGATTAGACATACCAGACGTGGCCAACTAAGTCTCAGCTCTCTGAAGGCAACAGGAACTAGAAATGATGTTTTTGGAAGCTGCCCATGTAGGGGACCACACTGGATAGTGGCAGCTGTGTGCAGTCTTGAATGAGGCAGACGGGACTGATTCCCTTTGCAGACTGCATGCCCTTAAGGCAAATTATGTGACAGCATCAGGTACCTGACGTTCAACTTGCTGGTTTTTATTCAGTGTTTACCACATGCCAGGCAGGGGTTAATAAGTCTCATGTCACATAAGTTATTCAATGTCTGATAAAAACCTTCCAACTCATTTTGAAAACCACAACTAAAGTAATAGCTTCATAATTTTACCACTAAAAGGGTGGCAGAGCTGCAACTCAACCTTCTTTAAGTGTAGTCTAAACTTATGGTCTTTTCTTTTCTTTTTTTTATATTATTTTAATCATTCTTCAAGTACAGTTTTCTCCCCTTTACTCCCAATCCAGCCCACCCACCCCTCCCTCCCAACTTCCCTCCCATTACCACCCTCCCCCTAGTTTTTATCCATGTGTCTTTTAACTTTGTTCCTGTAAACCCTTCCCCTTTTCTCCTGAAATCCCTCTTCTCTCTCCTCTGGTCACTTTCTGCCTGTCCTCTATCACAGTGTCTTTGACTATATTTTCCTTGTTTCTTCGTTTTGTTGTTCAGGTTCCTGTTAAAGGTGAAATCATATAGTATTTATCTTTCACTGCCTGGCTTATTTCGCTTAGCATAATGCTTTCCAGCTCCATCCATGCTGTTGCAAAAGGTAGGAGCTCCTTCTTTCTTTCTGTTGCATAGAATTCCATTGTGTAAATGGACCATAGTTTTTTGATCCATTCATTTACTGATGGGCATCTAGGTTGCTTCCAGCACTTAGCTATGGTAAATTGTGCTGCTATGAACATTGGGGTGCAAAGGTTCTTTTGGATTGGTGTTTTAGGATTCCTAGGATATAGTCCCAGCAGTGGAATTGCTGGGTCAAAAGGCAGATCCATTTTTAATTTTCTGAGGAAGTTCCATACTGTTTTCCATGGTGGTTGTACCAGTCTGCAGTCCCACCAACAGTGCACTAGGGTCCCCTTTTCTCCATAAGTTCTCCAACACTTGTTTTGCTTATTATGGCCATTCTGACTGGTGTGAATTGGTACCTACCTCATTGTGGTTTTAATCTGCATCTCTCTGATAGCTAGCGATATTGAACATCATTTCATGTGATTTTGGATCTTCTGTATGTCCTCCTTGGAGAAGTGTGTGTTCAAGTCCTTTGCCCATTTTTTAATTGGGTTGCTTGTCTTCTTAGAGTATAATCGTGTAAGTTCTTTATATATTTTGGAGATTAAGCCCTTGTCTGAGGTGTCATTGGCAAATATGTTTTCCCATACAGTTAATTCTCTTTTTATTTTGATACTGTTTTCTTTAGCTGTGCAGAAGCTTTTTATTTTGATGAGGTCCCATTTGTTTATTCTTTCCTTTCTGTCTCTTGCTCTAGGGGACATGTCAGTAAAAATGTTTTTGTGTGATATATCTGAGATTTTCCTACCTATGTTCTCCTCTATTACTTTAATGCTGTCACGGTTTATATTTCAGTCTTTTATCCATCTTGAATTTATTTTTGTATAGGGTGTAAGTTGGTGTTCTAGTTTCATTTTTTTGCATGTTGCTGTCCAGTTCTCCCAGCACCATTTGTTGAAGAGGCTATTTTTATTCCATTTTATGTTGCTGCCTCCTTTGTCAAATATCAATTGACCGTAGAGACTTGGATTTATTTATGGGCTCTCTGTTCTGTTGCATTGGTCCATGTGCCTGTTTTTATGCCAGTACCAGGCTGTTTTGATTACAGTGGCCTTGTAGTATAGTTTAGTGTCAGGTATTGTGATCCCTCCTACTTTACTCTTCTTTCTCAACATTGCAGTAGATATTCGGGGTTGTTTATGGCTCCATATAAATTTTCGAAGTGTTTGTTCTATGTCTGTGAAATAAGCCATTGGCACTTTAATAGGTATCGCGTTGGGTGTGTAAATTGCTTTGAGTAGTATGGACATTTTAATGATATTAATTCTTCTAATCCATGAACATGGTATATGTTTCCATTTGTTTGTGTCTTCCTTGATTTCTTTCTGCAGTGGTATATAGTTTTCTGAATACAGGTCTTTTACCTCTTTGGTTAGGTTTATACCTAGGTATTTTATTTTTCTTTTTGCTATTTCAAATGGGATTTTTCCTTGATTTCTGCTTTTGCTGTTTCATTGGTGGTGTACAAAAGTGCCTTTGATTTCTGGATATTGACTTTGTATCCTGCTGTTTTGCCAAATTCGTTTATTAGGTCAAGCAGTTTTTTGGTATCTGTAGGATTTCCTACGTATACTATCATGTCATCTGCAAACAATGACAGTTTTGTTTCCTCCTTTCTGATTTGGATGCCTTTTATTTCCTTTTCTTGTCTGATTGCTGTGGCTATAACTTCCAATACTATATTAAATAGAAGTGGTGAAAGTGGACAACCTTGTCTTGTTCCTGTTCTTAGTGGAAAAGATTTTCGTTTTTGCCCATTGAGTATGATGCTGGCTGTAGGTTTCTCATGTATGGCCTTTATTATGTTGAGGAATGTTCCCTCTATTCCCACTTTGCTGAGTGTTTTTATCATAAATGGGTGCTGTACCTTATCAAATGCTTTTTCCGCATCTATTGATATGATCATGTGATTTTTGTCTTTGCTTTTGTTTATGTGATGTATTACATTTACTGATTTGTGAATATTGAACCATCCTTGCATCCCTGGAATGAATCCCAGTTGGTCATGGTGTATGATCTTTCTAATGTATTGTTGGATGCGGTTTGCCAATATTTTGTTTAGCGTCTATGTTTATCAGTGATATTGGCCTGAAGTTTTCTTTCTTTGCTGTGTCTTTATCTGGTTTGGGGATTAGGATGATGCTGGCCTCATAGAAAGAGTTTGGGAGTCTTCCATCATTCTGGATTTTTTTGAATAGTCTGTGAAGGATATGGGTTAGCTCTTCCTTAAATGCTTTGTAGAATTCTTCTGTGAAACCATCTGCATCCGGACTTTTGTGTATCAGGAGTTTTTTTTACTACTGCTTCAATTTCTTTTGCTGTTATTGGTCTCTTCAGGATTTCTGCTTCTTTTTCATTGAGTTTTGGAAGATTATATTTTTCTAGAAATTTGTCCATTTCATCTAGGTTTTCAAATTTCTTGGCATACAGTTCTCATAGTAATTTCTTACAATTCTTTGTATTTCTGTGGTATCCGTTGTAATTTCTCCTCTTTCATTTCTGATTGTGTTTATTTGGGTCTTCTCTCTTTTTTCTTGATGAGTCTGCTTAATGGCTTGTCAATTTTGTTTATCTTTTCAAAGAACCAGCTCCTGGATTCATTGATCTTTAGAATTGTGCTTTTAGTCTCTATGTCATTTAATTCTTCTCTGATCTTGGTTATTTCTTTCCTTCTACTTGCTCTGGGCTGTCTTTGTTGTTGTTCCTCTAGTTCTTGTAGATATAGGGTTAGGTTGTTTGTTTGAAATATTTCTATCTTTTTTAGGTATGCCTGTATCGCTATGAACCTCCCTCTCAATACTGCCTTTGCTGTGTCCCATAAGTTTTGGGTTGTGAGTTCATTTTCATTTGTTTCCAGAAACCTTTTGATTTCTTCCCTAATTTCATCCTTGACCCATTCATTGTTTAGTAGCAAGCTATTAAATCTCCATGATTTTGAGTGTTTTGGGTTTTTTTTCCTTGGGGTTGGCTTCTAGTTTCATTCCCTTGTGATCTGAGAAAATGCTTGGTATGATTTCAGTTTTCTTGACCTTGTTGAGACTTGCTTTGTGTCCTACCATGTGGTCTATCTTTGAAAATGTTCCATGTACATTTGAAAAGAATGTGTATTTAGCTTCTTTGGGATGGAGGGCTCTGAATATATCAGTCAGGTCCATTTCATCTAGGGTATTGTTCAATGCCACGATATCTTTGTTGATATTTTGTTTGGAAGATCTGTCCATTTTTGAGAGTGGGGTATTGAAATCCCTCACTATAATTGTGTTGCTGTCAATATCTTTCTTGAAGTCCTCTAGGGTCTTCTTTATGTATTTGGGTGCACCTATATTGGATGCATATATATTTACAATATTTATGTCTTCTTGATGGATTCTTCCCTTGAGTATTATGAAGTGACCTTCTGGGTCTCTCTTTATGGCCCTGTTTTGGAAGTCTGTTTTGTCTGAAATGAGTATTGCTACCCCGGCT
>PVIA01004271.1:116825-143078 GCA_004024845.1 Tonatia bakeri
GCTCTGAATATATCAGTCAGGTCCATTTCATCTAGGGTATTGTTCAATGCCACGATATCTTTGTTGATATTTTGTTTGGAAGATCTGTCCATTTTTGAGAGTGGGGTATTGAAATCCCTCACTATAATTGTGTTGCTGTCAATATCTTTCTTGAAGTCCTCTAGGGTCTTCTTTATGTATTTGGGTGCACCTATATTGGGTGCATATATATTTACAATATTTATGTCTTCTTGATGGATTCTTCCCTTGAGTATTATGAAGTGACCTTCTGGGTCTCTCTTTATGGCCCTGTTTTGGAAGTCTGTTTTGTCTGAAATGAGTATTGCTACCCCGGCTTTTTTTTTTCCTGTCCATTTTCTTGGAAAATTTGTTTCCAGCCCTCCAGGTCTCTTGTAGGCAGCATATGTGTGGGTCATGTTTCCTTATCCATTCAGCTATTCTCTGTCTTTTGATTGGAGCATTTAATCCATTTACATTTAAGGTTATTATTGATAAGTACTTATTCATTGCCATTTATGTACGTGTGTTCCTCTCTCTCTTTCTCTTTTCCTTAAATCAGACCCTTTAGCATCTGTTGCAGAGCTAGTTTAGTGGAGATATATTCTTTTAGACTTGTTTTGTCTGGGAAGCTTCTTATTTGGCCTTCTATCTTGATTGAGAGCCTTACTGGGTAAAGTAGCCTTGGTTGCAGGCCTCTGGTTCTCATTACTTGGAATATTTCTTGCCATACTCTTCTGGCTTGAAGTGTTTCCATTGAGAAATCAGCTGTTAGCCTTATTGGGATTCCCTTGTATGTTACTTCCTTTTTCTCTCTTGCTGCCTTTAATAATCTCTCTTTGTCTTGAAATTTTGCCATTTTAATTATGATTTATCTTGAGGTGGGCCTCTTTGCATTCCTCTTGATTGGAACTCTTTGTGTTTCCTGGATTTATGTGACTTTTTCTCTCATCAAATTGGGGATGTTTTCCATCATTACTTTTTCAAGTAAGTTTTCTATCCCTTGGTCATCTTCTTCTCCTTCTGGTATCCCTATCATATTGGACATTATTACGTTTCATATTGTCTTACATTTCTCTTAATCCTTCTTCATTTTTTCTGAGCCTCTTTTCCTTTTCTTTTTCTTTCTGGGTGTTTTTTCTACTTTGTCCTCCAATTCGCTGATCCGATCTTCTGCTTCATCAATCCTGCTTTTCATTCCTTCTACTGTGTTCTTCAGTTCAGAAATTGTATTCTTCATTTCCTCCTGGCCTTTGTTGATAGTTTCTATTTCCTTATTCATGTTGATATAGTTTGCAGTGAGATCGTTGTAGCTTCCCTGTAGTTTCTGGAAGCTGATTGTGAGCTCATTGAACTTCCTTATAGTCATTGTTTTGAACTCAATGTCTGATAGTTGAGTTGCCTCTATTTCATTTAGCATTCCTTCTGAGGCTTCCACCTTTCCCTTCATTTGCGGATTGTTTCTTTGTCTTCTCATTGTTCCTGAGACTCTTCTTGTTAACCTCTGTTTCTTAAATTGATCTGTTCTGGTTCCTTGTGTTTATGGTGTGAACTTCTGTGGTAGAATACCTGTGAGATTCAGTGGTGTAGTCTCTTTCGGGTATCCTGGTGTTCACAGCTTCCCCCTCCTCTTTTTTGTGATCAGTTGGAGGAGTAATGCAAAATGGGTTAAGACAGCAAGCTAGTATTCTATGATATTTACAGTAGCAGCCAGTAGAGAAGAGATGAGAGATCCTTTGGCTATGTATAGTGTTAACCATGGTCCTCCACCCCTCTATCCACATTTTCGAAAGTATGGAAAGAAGATAAGACTCTTAGTGGGGAGAAAGGGTTGTTAGTTGGATCTAGAAAGCTGTGAGGCTGTGGGAGGTCAGATTTTGAGGTAGGGTGGGAATAAAGAATAGTAAATAGGAGTAGTGTGTAAAAGAATAGAGATAACCCCTACATTAACAGAGTTTAGGAAGTTTCGAAGTGAGCTGAGATCTGTGAGGGGTGTTAAGTTGTATTTACAAGTGTATGGAATAAGTCTTATTTACAGTAATATTGAAGCAACAATCTTGTGACAGATTCTATGAGATCTAGATAACAAGAATAAGGAGTATAGAATCTTGAGTGGTGTACTAATGGAACCCAAGTGAAGGACAGTGAATTATCAACACTCTGTGAATGAGATAACAGGGGGAACCTATGAAATGACAGTATAACTAGCCAAGCAAAGAAGATTATACAGAAAGAAAAAAAAATACCAAAATACTATTAAAATAAAAAATGTCAGAAAAGAGAGAAAAAGATACTATAAATTTGCAGGCAAAAAAACCATAAACAAACAAACAAACACCCAGAAGATGGATTGCAGGAGAGATAGATTTGGAATGGAAGTAATAGCACTAGGATGGATGGAAGAGAAACATAAGGAATTGAGAGATATAAAAATAATAAGAGTTAAAAAATAAGAAGTTGCTTAATAAACAAAAAAGATAAAATCAAACAAACAACAACAGCGGGATAAGGGTAATAAAAAGAAAAAAGAAGAAAGGAAGAAAAAACGTGCACATGCACACACACACACACACACACACACACACACACAGAGGGAAAGAAAACAAAAACAAAAAACAAACAAAAAAAAAACCCTCTTGTTGGTTTCTAACTGGCCAAACCAGTTTTTCTGCTTTTGCCAGCTCAAGCAGGCTGAGGGGTGGTTAGAATGCTTTTCACCCTTCTAAGTCAGAATTCAGCTTTCCCGAGAAACGATTGCCGTCTGGGCTCAGGGTGCAAGCTCTGGAGATGGCAAGGGGCTGCGCCCCTGCCCCAACTTCCCCACCACAGACTGGCTCCACGTTCAGCGAAGCACCTGCCTCTCCTCCAAGTCCACGGTGTACCCTCCGGGGGCTGCGGGGCTGCGAGGAGTGGATCGCTTCCCCGCCACCAGCGGGCTCCATGTTTGTGGGAAGTACCCGCCTATCCTCCCCCTCCCCTCCGGGTTCATGGTGTACCCTCCAGGGTTTGGGAGGGGACGTGCACTTTCCTTTGCCCCCACTGTGGGCCCCAGGAACCCGCTAAGCGCTGTGTCCTTTCTGGGCTCCCCCTTCAAGAGTCAGGTATCCCGGCAGGGTGCGCGCCAACCTGAAATCACCCCCGCTCTGGAAGCCCTTCCCTTGTTCACAGCCGTCCGGTCTCAGTCTTCCCCAAAACCACACACTCACTGGGTTGGGAGCGCGGGCACACAGCAAGGCCTCCCTTGGTCGGGCAGACTGGGGTACTCACTCTCCCTCAGGCTGTGCACGGGTGCCCACAGACCCTGTGCTTCTGTCTCTCCTTCCTCACTCACTCTCCACTCTGCACCTTCAAGCAACAAGGCCTCCACCGCTGCTTCTCAATCCTTGTTGTCTAGGGAGGCAGTGGCGACTCCACTCTCCCTGGTTCCCTGAGACACCCAGGAGCTCCGGGCCTGCGCTCTGCGCCTTTCCTAGGGCCCTTATCCCGAAGCAGTCCTCTTACTGTCCGTTTACTCAATGTCTGGATAACTTTTGATGTCCTATTTTCATAAATGCTGCGATATCGGTGGTCTCCTGCTCTGTTCCTCCTCAGATCAGCCAAATTCTCCCCTGTACACTGGGCAAGGGGATCACAATTCCTCCAACAAGGCCGCCATCTTCCCTCCTGGTCTTTTCTTTATTTTTCAGTGATTGATAAACAGAGTTGTAGTTTTCTGAACTTGGCTTATTGCACACACAGTGTCTAGCACAGTGACCTTTACTTAAGGGCCCTTAGAAATGTTTGTGTGGAGCAAATGTTAAGATGAGCAACTATGTGGTCATTGACTTTCCAGGGCTTCTTGGTGTTTTTTCAGAGCACCTGGGTCAGGCCACATCTTCAAGGCTATAGGATCCCTCTCCACAGCTCAGCCTGACTCTCCCTAGCAGCTCTGACTGGAGCCTCTAGATGCCCATGCAGCTTCAAGCTCCTGGGAAAAGTGGAGTTATCTGCAAGAGAGACCAAGAGGTGAAGCCTGGAGAGGACATGGCTGCTGATGTGAATTTGCCCCCAAGGCCCCAGGTCCTGGGTCCAGAGGAGCAGAATGAAAGGTGTGAGGTAAGCAGAGGCAGCCCCAGAGACAGTTGTTTAGAACTTCTGGGCAGACACAGGAAGTAGCCACATCTGGACTCCCTGTGAGTGAGACAGTCTGGATCCTCCTGCTGAGAGTAGGCCACAGGAAGCTGATGTGAGCTCATATTCACAGGCCATCTGTGTTACAGAGGAAACTGAACTGGGCAGTGAAGGAAGCTGTGTTAGAAAAGAGGGTGAACCCTGAGCCAAAGAAGGAAGAGAACTTAGCCCCTGGTCTGGGCGGGAAGCTCTAGCCACAAGCAAGAATATGCTAAATCCTTCCTGCTCACCACAGGCTAAGATCCTTTCTCTACCACTGGGCCTTTGCATGTTCTCAGTTGGTTCCCACCTGACTCCTACTTACCTACTCTGTTGGGTTGGCTCATTTCCCCTCTGTCTTCATAGTTTTCAGAGTCATAGGATCCTAGAGCAAGAACTGCCTTTAAGGACCATGGGACCATGTGGTTTTTCCCATTTTAAGGGATGAATAAAAATGCCAGAGATCAGTGTTTTAAAAATGGCCCATAGATACTAATATTTAGGAATGAGAAAGTAGGATACTTGGGCATACTAAAGATCTCCTGAAATTCTAAGTTTTTCTGTATATTTTATGACACTTTATGTTTTAAAATAATAATAAGTAGCCATAAATAATTAGTGCTTCATTGTCCTGTGATAGGTTTATACTAAAATTACAGAGATGTTCTATTTTAAAAAGTTACGATGCATGGCTTTTTATCACTGTGAACTAATGTATTGTGAGAAGATCATATATTTTATTAGGGTTTTAAAAATCATCTCAACCTGACAATAACATTTTATAATAGAAGACATTAAAAGAAATATTAGCACTATTTATGAAAACATTAAGAACTTGTCTCTACATGTATCTTTCTCATTCACCAATGATGACTAATTTCATAGAGCTGGGGTATGTTGTTATAGGGATCAGTGTCAGTTGAGGATGTGACCATGGACTTCAGTAAGGCAGAGTGGCAGCAACTCAACCCTGCCCAGAGACGCCTGTACCTGGACGTGATGCTGGAGATCTATAGCCACCTCTTCTCCGTGGGTGAGCACACACGCCCTGGGAACCTTGGGTGGGCCTCCTTGAGATTTCCTTCCTTGTGGAGTGCAGTGGGGCATCTGTAGGATGTAATTTGTTTGTCTTTGGTTTTGTCCTAAATTGTTCATTCCTTTTGGGCATTCCTTTGTTCTTAGTGAGAGATACTGACTTTTCTGCTGAGTGCATGCAAGGCTTCATTGAATGCCCTCTAAAGCCCAAGACCACATCCAAATCCAATATGCTTTCTTATTAACAGGGTATCACATTCCCAACCCAGAGGTCATTTTCAGGATGGAGAAAGACAAGGAGCTGTGGATAGGCAAGGCTGAACTCCCACATCAGAGGCACCAAGGTGAGTGCCTGGCAGACGTGGATATCTTTGTGGGCCAGTATTCAACTTACCACACACATCCATTTTCACAGTGGTGGACACTTAGGTTGCTTCCTAACTCCCAGTTCCTATAGCTAATTATCTTGTAAATGTCCTTTGGGAGCTGGTATAAGAATTTCTTAGGTGAGCACTCCAGAGTGAGATTGCCTGATTAGGATATATGTACACTCAGTTTGACTAATAAACTATACTGCTCTTCAGATGGGCTGCACAATCTATACTCCCTTTTGCTGTGCCCAAGAATTCCAATTCACATACCTTGTTTGCCAACACTTAGCATTTACCACATTTCTTATTTAGGGCCCATGTGATGGGTAAAAGGGTATTTCATGTCTTGATTTCATTTTTCTCATAGCTAAATAGTCAGAGGATCTCATCATATCTGTTACCTGACTGGGTTTTCCATGTGTATATCGCTTTTGTTGTATTATTTTATCCCTTTGTGCCCATGGGATTCTCTCAAGACTTTCCTTTTTATTTTCCTTTTTATTTCATTGATTTTTCTTTTCTGTGCTGGATCTTCTTTCTTCTTTTTCCTCTAATTGTGATGTCTCCAGCTTGGGGCTCTATGCTTCCCTCTGGTCATCCTTTTGAATAGGAATTGCCTTAAAGGGCCCTTCTATTCTGATCATTAGGCCTCATAGTTTTTTGATGATCTCTGTATTAACCCCTCCAGTCCCTGCACCTAAACTGTGCTCTCTGCCCTGTTTAGCTACATGGTAGACAGTTCCCATGGGATAACTCACTTTATTTTTCGGAGATTAGAAATTGAAATCATCACACCAATCTCAAATTCTTCTCACCTTGTATACGTATCTTTGTCCAATTCTTCTGTCTGTCTTAGCTCTTCCAGCTCAATCTTCTAATTTCTTTTAGAAATCCTACCATTTTTTCTTTTTGCACTTATAGTTTAGCTGATTCTTTTTCCTGATCCCAGTGGTATCATCCTAAAGCAGCTCTCTTTTTTCTCATGCTTGGGTTATTCTGTTCCTAAGGGGCTTTGTGGATTCCTGATGTTTATGTGTTGACATAAAATATGTCAAGTTGCTGTTGACATATTTTATTACCACAAATATTGATATTTTACTACTTTTTTATCAACAATATTTTAATTCAAAGTAGTTACAGAAAAATATAGTTATTTCAGTGACATTATCATTTTGGACACATATTTCCAATTTAAAAATGTACCTGAATAATTTCATTACTTATTCTATACTTCATTGTTTTCATGTTCTCAATGTAGACATCATATATAATATATACAGGCAGTATATATTGTCTATTAGATGGTCCTCTCTATACATGATCCTTTTATTATTTTGTACTCTCTCTACTTAATTTTCATTATGCCAGTGTTAAGCATAAGGGTATAAAAATTACTGAATTTCTAAAGATGAGCAGAAAAGAATATTTTGCTCTCCTTTAAAAAGATAGTTTAAATACCTGCTGGAGTAAATTCAAAGGATCAGAAATTGTAATTGAATAGAGTGGATAATAGCAGGCGGTGTTGAAATTATTAGCCTTTTTGGCATTAATCATGTCTATTTAATGGAAGGCTACTCAATAAGTATTAAAATAGGGGGCATAGAGAGTGACTGCTTTTGAAGATCAGGAAAAATGATGTCATCTTAGAGGTGCAGGGACATTGGGAGGCAATTTTAAGGGCACAGCACTTACATTTTTTTTCTTTTTTTTTTTTACAAAAGGGGGCTGGGAGATTAGTGACAATTTAGATCCTAAAGCTTGTTGGGAATGCAGGGTGCAGTGCTCCCTGCTGGGGTGTGTGGTAAACCTCCAGTGGTAATATGTGAGAGGCCTCCTTTTGGCCTGGAGACACCATTTTAAGCAAGGTTGCCTTTATTCAGTTTCACAAAGACCTATATCGTGAGCCTCCTGCTTCAGGCCTTGGCTATTCACAGACATTGCCCTATAACAAACACCCTTGTCTATTATATCTTTTATCCTGTAGTCATCCCACCTGGTCTGGGCATCTAACCTGCCTACATAAGTGGAGCCAGGTTGCCTTTGTTCAAGTCTAATTTTCCCCATTGGTGAGTAAAGTGGTTTCAGCCAATTACCCACCCATCTGGTGCCTCCTTTTCTTTATCTATAACATGGGATAATGAGTATAGTTACCTTATAGGTTACTGGGAGGATTAAATGAGTTTATGTGTGTGTCACATAGAACATTGCCTGGCAAATGCAAAGTGCTGTATAGGTAAGTGCTTGACATATAAGGGTTGTAAGATTTTCCTTTCACCACCACCACCACCATTGTTATATAGGACTCAGCTCTCTCCCTGTGCTTACTCTAACTATTCATCATGTCTTTTTCATCTTTTTCTCCTTCTAGAAATGAAGTTTGGTCTTAATACCCCACAACAGAACATTTCTGGAATAGCTTCATTTCATGACATGGTAGGCAAGGTCACAAGAGATGGTTCTTGGTATTATTCCATTTTAGCAGAACTGTGGAAAGATGCTGGCCGTACAGAGAGAGATCAGCCAAATCAAAATAAACCTTCGCATCAGAGGGCTTTCCTCAATATGGAAAAACTAAATAGAGAGAAAGATCGTCAATATAAGGACCCTGGGACAATCATTCATGTGAGGCCCCATCTCGTTCCTTCACAAAAAAGACGTCATAAATTTTCATTTGCAAAAAGTTTGACACCTAACCTAGAATTAAATAGTCAAAATCAAAGCAATACCACAAAACACCTTGATGAGATTGTGGGATCTAGTCAGCTATTCGCCCACAGCTCTTCCCATGCTAGCTGCAAGAATATTCACACAGGAGAGAACTTCTGCAAAGGTTATCAACAACCAAAAGTCCTCAGCCACAAACAGCCACTCACACAACCTCAAATTCATACTCCAGAGAAACCAGATAAATGTACTGAATGTGGGAGGGACTTCACCCAGAAGTCTCATCTCCTCAAGCAACAGAGATTCCATAATGTAGAAAACTTCCAGGAATGCAACAAATGTGGAAAAGCCTTTGTCTCGCAACCAAAATTTGGTGACTATCTGACAGATCACACAGGCAACATACCTTATATATGTAAGGAATGTGGAAAAGTCTTCGTTCAGAGGTCAGAGTTGATTACACACCAGAAAACTCACACTAGAAAGAAGCCCCATAAATGCCATGAATGTGGAAAAGCCTTCTTCCAGACGCTGTCTCTCTTCAGACATCAGCGGATTCATACGAGAGAAAAACTCTATAAGTGCAGTGAATGTGGGAAAGGCTTCTCTCAGAATTCAACCCTCATTATCCATCAGAAAATTCACACCGGTGAACGACAGTATGTGTGCAGTGAATGTGGGAAGGCCTTCACCCAGAAGTCAACGCTCAGCTTGCACCAGAGTATCCATTCAGGGGAGAAGTCGTATGTGTGCATCAAATGTGGGCAGGCCTTTATCCAGAAGGCACACCTAACTGTGCACCAAAGGAGTCACACAGGAGAGAAACCTTATCAGTGCCACAACTGTGGAAAATCCTTCATTTCCAAGTCACAACTCGATATACATCATCGAATTCATACTGGGGAGAAGCCTTATGAATGTAGTCACTGTGGAAAAGCCTTCACCCAAAAGTCACACCTCAACATACACCATAAAATTCATACTGGAGAAAGACAGCATGTATGCAGTGAATGTGGAAAAGCTTTCAACCAGAAGTCAATACTCAGCATGCATCAGAGAATCCACACTGGAGAGAAGCCTTACAAATGCAGTGACTGTGGGAAAGCCTTCACTTCCAAGTCACAATTCAAAGAACATCAGCGAATTCACACTGGAGAGAAACCATATGTGTGCACTGAATGTGGGAAGGCTTTCAATGGGAGGTCAAATTTCCATAAACATCAGATGACTCACACTAGAGAGAGAACTTTTGCCTGTTACACATGTGGGAATGCCTTCATCCAGAAGTCAGAGTTGGTGACACATCAGAGAACTCATATTGGAGAGAAACCATATGAGTGCTATGACTGTGGGAAATCTTTCAGTAAGAAACCACAGCTCAAAGTGCATCAGCGAACTCCCACAGGAGAGAGACCCTATGTGTGTACTAAATGTGGGAAGGCCTTCAACAATAGGTCAAATTTTAATAAACACCAAACAATGCATACCAGAGACAAATTGTACAAAAGCAGTTAATTCTGTGAAAGGCTTCACCTGGAAATCAATACCTAGTACAAATTTGCATATACATAAATGAAACAAACTATCTCCTAACGAAAAAATTTCATGAGTCAGATTTAGTTGTACATTATAGAATTTATGCTTCAGAAAAACTCTAGGAAATGCACTGCATGTCACAAAGTTACACATTATTTTATGTGAGGGAATTACTCAGAAAAGAACTTTTAAGAATGAGTGAAAGTGTCCATATTTGTACTACCTTTGTTCAGGATTATAAAATTCACCTGGGGAAGAAATCATAGCTAATGTATTGAGAAAGATATTTCTGTAGAAAGGGATAAAAGATTGTTACCAGATTACTTACAGGCTAGTTTGTGGGCAATCATATTAGTGATAACCCTGTTTAATGTGAGATACTAGTATTTTTTAAAGTGCCAGCAAACTGAATGATGATTGGACTATATTATGGATGTATGTATATAGGGTATCTGTATCTTTATATATGTATGTATATTTTTACAGTCAGGTCAATACACACACACACTCAGTTCTATAGAATCTGCTACAGAATCCACTGCATAATAGGTATGGATTATATATTTTTTAAATAATGTAGTTGTTCATTAAACTTATTTCCTATTGATATTTATATCCTGAAGTTACACAGTCAATAATTATTTATATAGACACATAAACTTATATTTTTGGTAAATGCATAAATGTGACTGTATAATGTATACTGGTCTTCGTAGTGTAGTTTCTTTGTTCATGATTAGCTCAACCCTACCCTCTCTTTCCACCCCTACCATCTATGATGAGGCTTTCATAGATAACCAGCGTAAGGACTGGTTATGGACTCTTTCATATTGTTATATGGGCTACTAATCATATATACCAGGAGTCAGCAAACTGGCCATCAGCTAAATCTGGTTAGACACATTTTTTTTAATAAAGTTTTATTGGAACACATTCATATTCATTTGTTTATTGTCTGTGGCTATTTTTGTGTTCCAGTGGCAGAGTTGAGTAATTTTGGCAAAGACCTTATTACCTACAAGTCAAAAATACTTGCTTTCTGGACCTTTACAGAAGAAGCTTGCCAACATTGTTATCCACATACACATTACTTTGCTCATACCTATGTGTTGAATAGCAACTCCCCTGTTTTATAAATACCAAATCATAATATACACGTGTGGGCATCTTGTTCTTTTTCATACAGTACAGGTGTTCAATGCTGCATGGTTTTCTATCATGTGGACATGATGTAAATTTTTATTCATTTTCCCACTTTTTTTTTTTTACCACAAAAAGCAGAATAGCATAATCTTTAAGTGGACATGCCCAGGAGCCAGGCTCCTGTGTCTGATTCTACATCAACTGGGCAAGTCATTTAATTCATCTGCCCTGGTTTGCAAAAGGAAGTTTATAATAGTGCCTACCCCATGAGTTTGCATGAGAAGTAAGTGGGGGGATGGGTCTTAAGTACTTGGAACTGTGTGGAGAAAACCAGTGCTTGTTGAATCTGAGTAGAGCCCTGAATAAATGAATGGAAATGAAAGGGTGAGAATTGGGAATGCAGAGAGAAGAAGCAAGCTAAATAATAACCTCTTTAATAAGAAACCACCTGGGACAGGTGGGAGGGCTTCCCTGCAGCCCATCAGAGGGATTCCATTCCAGGCCCCAGATATCCCTCAGCTTGGCACTGGAGCTCCTGGGGCTGGTATGATATCCACGGTAAGGCTGGCGTAGAGGTGCTGCATCTCCTGTGGCCCAGCGAGTTGGTGCCATTGTGCCACCACCTGTTGGATGCTATACATCATACCGATTAATTTTTCTCACAACCCAGAGGAGTACACAGGGGGAATAAATGATGATGGAAGAAGACTTGGGATGGTGAACACACAATACAGTATATAGATGATGTGTTGTGGAATCTTCCGCCTGAAACCCATAGAGTGGACAAGGCCAGGATTCAAACAAACATCTAACTGATTCAACCCCCCTTTAATTTACCCATTAGCTTTACTGCCCAATCTGGCCAGCCCTGGTCTCAAAGAAGCCCAGATTCAGTGAAACAGAGCCTTTATCTCAGAGAGCCATTCAAACTGATCCCAAACTCAGCCAGTGAAGACCAACCCTATAGCCCTTGGCTCTGACTTCCCTCAATTCAAGATCTTGACTCATAAATCCAGCTCCCCAGGTACTCCCTGGCCCAGAAACTCTCAGTTCAGAGTGACAACTTCAGCTCTGACTGTCCAAGGCCATGCTCAGAGCCCTTTGACCTTTTGCCCTTGCCCCTCCCCCTTCCTACCACACCTGGTTCGTCACATAATTGGCATAGTGCAGTTGCTGGCACTGCAGGAAAGGGTGCAAGGGGAAGAACAGGTGCCGCCGGTGTTGGGCTTGCCCATAGTGGGGCACCACTACTGCTGTGTGGTGCTGTGTCCAACAGTCAGGTGGCTGGTATTGGCCTCCCAGTTCCTCCAGTGGTTCTTTCCCTCCATCTGCTCCATTGCCAGGTTCTCTAGAATCATCACCTTCAAGGGACCACTTAAGAGAGGGAGTGGCCAAAGATAATCAGGAACCTGCCCCAGAAACCCCACAACCCAGTTGTACTGGTTTGAATTATTCCCCATCCTCAAATTCCTGTCTACCCAGAACTTCAGAATGTGACCTTATTCAGACATGGGGTCTTCACAGACATAATGGGTTAAAATGCAGTCATACTGGATTAGGGTGGGCTCTAAATCCAATGACTGCTGTCCCTATAAGAAGGCCATGTGATGCCCCAAAGAGAGGGCCGCCATGGAGCCATAAGTTAAAGTGATGTGCCTGCAAGGTAAGGAACACTGAGGATTGTTGCCAGTAATACCCAGAGGCTAAGAGAGAGGCATAGGATGGTTCCTTCCTCAGAACTTCTGGGTGGAACCAAGTCTGGCAACACCTTGATTTTGGACTTTCGGCCTCCAGAACTGCGAGAGAGGAACTTTCTGTTGTTTTAAGCCACCTAGTTTGTGGTACTTAGTTATGGCAGCTCTGGAAACTAACACACCAGCACAAAGGGCTCTGAGCTTCCTCTGTTGGCTCACAAATGCCCTGCCCTCCTGGTTTTCCCTCCACCTCTCAAGATCTCCTCCAATTCTTCCCTCCTCTCTCCCCCAGCTCCCATGTATCTCTCCCCGCCTGCCCCCCTCACAGCAAGCTCATCACCTCCTACTGCTTTTCTTCCTGTGGTCCCCTATGGTCCTAAATCTTCCCCCTGAGCTCCAACCCCAACCAGCCTCCCACGTCTCCTCCTGGATGGTTCTCAGGTTACCCACTCTCCCTACATCTCAGAACATCATCCTTCTTAGTTTCCCCTGTCACTGAGGGTACCACCATCCACCCGCTCACCCCCAGCTGTGCCTCCTCTCTACCTGTGGTAGACCATGTTTCTTCCAAAGATGACCACGTCTCTTATCCAACATGCCCTTCTTATAATGTGACTTTGACATTAGTCCTATTGACAGATGTGTCTACATCCCCACCCCTTTAAATTGGGTATGCTTTTATGACTGTCAATGAGTGGAGTATGGCAGAAATGACATTATGTGACTTTTGAGGATATATCATAAAAGACCATAAGGCTTCTGCCTTGTTTATGCAAATACTAGCTTTTGAAGCCATCAGTCGCTGTGTGAGCTCTAGGCCACCAGAATGTGAGGAAGCCCAACCTAGACAATTGCAGAGACATCACAAAGAGACCCTGACATCACATGAAGAGCCAGGTGCCCTGCTAGCTCCTGCCACATCGCCCCCTGCTGTTGAAGCTCTAGCCACATTTCACTGCATTAAAAAACAGGGACCACAACTGCCCAGCTGAGCCCTTCCCAACACTCCTGAACCACATAAACTTGGAGAGTTAATGAATGTTGAAGGACACTAAGTTCTGGGGTGATTCATTAAGATGCGGCAATAGAGAACCAGCTCTCTCTCCATCACCCCCAGCTACCAGGCCCACTGCCTTCTGCTTCCAGGTGCTGCCTCCTCCTCAGCAATTCCTGCCAAAGTGGGGTTGGAGGTGTAGGAGGCCCCTCTAGCCTACTGACATAGAGATGATGGGACAGTTGGGCAGATCCTCCTTACTGGTGTCCACAGGGCAGATCTGGCTAACGTTGGAGTACACATCTTGGTGAGGGATTCTGGGTTGGGGGTGGGGGGAGACCTGGATCACAAAGGACAGCTCTTCTCTCACATCTGGTTTGTCTTGTGTGAGGAATCCTAAGAAGGAGGTGAAGCCATGGTGGTGGTGGTTTCAGTAGATGAATGCCCCCACACACAGCAGCTGTAATCCCAGCGGTAATAACAGGAGCTCCCTCTTCTGTTCCATTCTAGAAAAGGAAGCAAAAGGTCACTCCTCCCATTTTGCAAACCCCTCGGTTTTTGCACCATGGGTGTCAGTCCCAGTCTCCTGCACCCATCCTCCCCTGACTGGCTTTGCACACTCCACATAGTAGAGACCAGAGTGAGACACTTCCTAAGGCCACTCAAGACCACCCCATTTGTGCGAAGAACATTTCCAGCCTCATCTTGTCAGCCTGGTTCAACACTCTGGTCACACTGGACGCTCCCCTGGGTGAGTAACTCAGTTTCTGAGATGCTTGATTCCTTGTCCATGAAATGGGGCTGATCACTGGGTCAGGCTCACTGTGAAGGACACGCAACATGCTTATGTCAGGGTGTGAGGCGAACCCAGCATTATGCCAGGAATGGGCCAGGTTCTCTCAGATCTCCAGCATTTGCAAGGAAGGGACTGGCCCTACTCAGGCTCATTCGGAGTGCCCTTCCCTTCTATGCCACAAGCAGCAAGTTACCCCTGGGCGCTTCCACAGCCTCAGTATCTCCCTCCACCTGACTCTAATCACCTGGTATTGTGCCTGCTCATGTCAACCTCCCCCAGCAGACTAGGGGCTTGAGGAGAGCAGGGTGCAGAATTGACTCATCTCTGGGTCCCCAGCATTTCCCAGCACAGGAGGCCCCAGGAAGTAGGTGAATGATTAAGTGAATAAATGAATGAGTGCAGATACTGTTCTTCACCCGACAAACTTCTACTTATCCTTCCAGAGCCATCACAAATGCTTCTCATCTTCTCCAAGTCCTTTACCCTCTTCTACACTCTGGGCTCTCCTGGCCCCTGGTACCCCTGCTGTCACAGCTCTGGTCACAACTGCAATGATCTGTGTCCAGGTTTCTCTCCCTCACCAGCCTGGGAGCTCTGAGAGGGTAGACCTTGAGTATAACTCATCTCTGGGTCCCCATCGTCACCCATAATGAAGGCTGAGCTCTCACCTATTTACTCATCTATAGTTAGTAAACATCCACTCTGTACCAGGCATTATGGTGTGAAACAAGGAAACAGCCAGAAACAAAATCAACAAACCTCTCTGCCCCTATGAAACCTGCCTTCTAGTGGAGAAGACAGGCAAGAAAACAGATCATTTCAGATAGTAATAAAAACCTATATGTGAAAAGAAAGGGGGTAGAGACTAAAGCAACAGTAGGAGGAGGCATTTCTACTAGGGTAGCTGGGGAGGTAACACTTACACCAAGGCCTGGAGGATGAGCAGGCCACCGTGGGAAGTGTTTCTGGCAGAAGGAACACAACAGG
Organism: Tonatia bakeri; assembly: GCA_004024845.1. Taxonomy (NCBI): domain Eukaryota; kingdom Metazoa; phylum Chordata; class Mammalia; order Chiroptera; family Phyllostomidae; genus Tonatia; species Tonatia bakeri. Next base: position 132,192 of record PVIA01004271.1, read on the forward strand.
TGTAAAGGCCCTAAGATAGGAAGGGAAGGGATCCTGGAAAGAGGGGTAAGGAAAGAGGTCATAGTGGTCATAGAGCTAGATTAGGAACGGTCTTCTGGCTCACAGTGAGGGGCCCCAAAAGTGATGTGCCCTGACCCATGTGTTTAAAAGATTGCCCTAGGGTGGTGGTTTCAATGGGGGAAGATTTTACCCCACGCCACCCCACCCCCAGGACATCTGACAATGTCTACATATTTTTGATGGTTACAACTGTGTGTGTATGGTGGCGGGGGAGGGGGGTGGTTGTTGCTGACATCTGGTGGGTAGAGGCCAAGGATGCTGTTGAACATTTGACACTACAGTATACACAGCAGCTCCACCCACACCTCACCAAACCAAAGGATGTCAACAGTGCTGAGGCTGAGAAAGTGCTCAATAGGCAATGTGATATTCCCCACAAGTGAAGAGTGACCTGTAGGGGAAGAATGCCTCTGTCTCTCCAAAGAAACTTAGCCTTGAAGACTGAAGCAGTGTCAGCCTTGCTCCTGAAGGACCAGGAAGAGTTCTGGATTCCTGCTCTTCAAAAGACCCATTAAAGACAAGGACTGATTCGTGGACCCTGAAGATTTTCTGGTGGCTGTAGCTGAAGAATGAATCCTGGGATCTTTTCCTGGGAGTCATGGGCTCCTGCTGATGCAGGCTGAGTCCTGTTTTGAATTTGCCCTTGGAAAGAAAGTGCTACATTTACAGTGAAAACTGGTGATCTTGGGGAAAGATGGCTGGGAGTGGGTTGGGCTCAGAAGCTCTGCTCTCCAGGCTCATATCGGGTGCCGCCTTTACACTGGAAGCAAATGGGTCCCATGAACAGAAATGAACAGAATTTGCACTGGTCCACACTGGTCCCAGTGACCATTTTGAAGCCAAAGGTGAAGAATAAGAATTGATGTCTTTAAAAGTCACTAAAAAGTTATATTACAGGTTGGCGTCCTTGTCACTAAATCAGTGAGTATATTTTTAGAGAAACTAGAAAATTACCTCATTGCAGAAGCAGGCTCTGAACCCAATCTCAAATTTGGGGAGGACAGAATGTGATTTGGGATAGATAATCCTTAAAGTTTGGAGCATTGAGGAAAACAAGAATCCGATCCCAATTGCAGTCTCTTTTCTGGGACAGAAATATGGAAGAACTTCCTATTGGTAGAACTTCTCCCAGCTTTTCAGCTAGAGAGGCAGCTTACAAGAGAGTTGCTTCAAAGAGCAATACCCAGGCATGTGAGTGGCACTTCTAGATCCAGACACCCCCTCCTTGAGGCAAAATGAGAAGGCACTAGATCCCCAACAGATACGGTGGAACTGCGCCTGTTCGCACATAGAAGACACTTGTCAAGAACATTTCAGGTCGATTTGGTGCTGTCGTTTGGGGACGAGGACCAGTCTTTGAAATAGTGTGGTAAATTGGCCCAGTAGCAATTTATGAATGTGTTGGCTGGGCTAAAAATAGCAAGGCTCATAATAATTTCCATTTCCCAGCTGTGAATGCTGTGGGTATGGACCTCGCCTGAATCATGCCCCACTGGCCAGCCACAGGAGTCACATGCATCTGGTGGTTTCTGCAGAGCCACCAACAGAGTGAGGGCTGGTTACACATCAGCCAGTGTGAGGACACCCAGGCTTGCATTTTCAGACTTCCTCCTCCTTGCGCTGGGTCAGGAAAGGCTGCTATTGAAAGTGTGGTTTGTCTCCTGGAGAGCCCAGTAAAATCGACCCCTCCGACTCCACAGGGAACAGCAGAGGCATATTACAGCCTGAGAGTTTTGCAGATTTTGTTCTTATTCCTTATTTTCCAATTCCTGTTGCAATCACAGGGATTATGATTTAAGACACAGTGCCACTATAGTTCAGGCTCTTGATGGTGAAAATTTAATTATGAACAACGATTTTTATTTTTTTAACCTTCACCTGAAGATGTGTTTCCACTGATTTTTAGAGAGGAAAGGGGTGTGTGTGTGTGTTAAGAGAGAGGGAGGGAGAGGGAGAGAGAGATTGACTGGTTGCATCTCATATGCACCCCAACCAGGGATTGAACCCACCACAACCTAGGTATGTGCCCTGACTGGGAATCAAACCACAACCCATAACCCTTGAGTGCACAGGACAATGTTCCAACCAACTGAGCCATGCAGCCAGGGCATGAACAGTGTTTTGTTGTTGTTTTTAAGATTTTATTTATTTTTAGACAGAGGGGAAGGAAGGGAGAGAGGGAGAGAAAAGTTAATGTGTGTTTGCCTCTCATGTGTTGCCAACTGGGGACCTGGCTTGCAAGCTAGGCATGTGCCCTGACTGGGAATCAAACTGGCGACCCTGTTTCACAGGCCAGTGCTCACTCCATTGAGCCACATCAGCCAGGGCTGAACAATGATTTTTTAAAAAAAGAATCTGGTAGCATAATCATGTGACCAGGTATGGAAGCATAAGGATATATTGTTGTTACCACCTCAAAAAAATAAATAAAACAGGCTATTCCACTACTGTTAAAAGATGAAAAAAAGTATAATAAAATCAATTGTATATTTTTTTGTTTCCCAAAGTTATATAAGATTTCAAAAAAAAAATTTTTTTTCTAATATCTTAAACTAGCAGCAACTCCCATGCACATTACATGATTCAAATTAGAGTGTGCACTCACATTTTCCAAGTGACACTGGGGCTATTTGTTTTTTAAATAGTAAAAAAAAAAATAGTAAGTTGTATTTCCACTTATAGATAGAAGGCTCTGTCTGGCTGCCACAGTGTGCTTGCACACCCCTCAGGAGCCAAGTGTGGTCTGGGACATCCAGAAGAGTCTCCCCTAGGGAGTCTATTCGGTTCCTCTTCCTCCTCGTCTGTGTCCCTCGCCCAGCTGTTTTCTGAGTCAGACTAAGGGAACCAGTGGTTAGAGGGAGAGGCTGAGGCAGAGGGTGCCTCTGGCTGACCTAAGTCACAAATTCTCCAAGGCCCACACTCTCCAGAAAACATCATAGACAAGTAGGGAAGTCTGGAAACCAAAGCATCCAGAAGCCCCTTCTTCCAAATAAACTCTTAGAAATCCAAGTTTCTTCAACAAGAAAACCTGTTTTTCCTATCAGGTAACTTCCTGGGTCCCCAGTGAGGGGTGTATGAGAGGTGACCACACATTGATGTTTCTCTCCCTCTTTCTCATTCCCTTTCCCTCTCTCTACAAATAAAATCTTTAAAAACTACCATTTCGACATGCAATTGAGATAAAAGTGGTTAAGATATGACATCCTTTTCCCAGTGTTTTAATCTGGTATGTATTTCTGCATTCATGGCACAGCTCACTTCAGACTGGCCACAGTGCAAATGGTCCTTAGTCACATGTGGCCAGCGGGCACCATCCTGAACAGCTACACCAAGGGCATCTGCAGACTCCATGTGTTCCTGGCTAAACCTATGTTCTCAAACCACTCAGGGCACAGGGTTCCATTTCTGCTCATTAGTTCAAGCCTGCTGGTGGTCTTGAAATTTTCCATAGCTTTACAGTTTTTGCCCCACTCAATTGAGATACAACAAAATGTCACAACACTACTGGAATGTATTGATTTCTAGTCATCCTGTTAACTCTCATTCCTTTTGAGACTATGTTGTTTGGTGCATCCAAGTTTAGAAGGGTTTTTTTAATTTTGTTTTTGTTATCCTGGTTATTTCTGATAGTGCTTTTTAAATCAAAATCTATTTTGTTTTGTAGTTAGTATAGCTAACCTTAGGTTTCTTGGGGTTATTTTCCTAGCAACCTCTTCCCACCCTTTTACTCTCCCACTTTCTGAATCTTTAGTTGGACTATGTGAGCATCACGTAAATAGCACATAAACATTGTTTTCTTCTTAAGCCTCTTTGTGATAGATAATTTTGCTAGTTCCTATTCTTTCCATAGCTAATCTTACTAAAAACATAGTTAGGAATTTCCCCTAATATGAACCAACACTAAGCTTTTAGGTTTTACTAATATAAAGGAAATCCTGCCATTAATCAAACATTTGCCTAGGGCTGACCCATTTCATCCTAAAAGCCACTCCTTGATCTCATAGGTAAGAATACTGAGGCACAGACAGAAATCACCTGCCCTTAGTCACTTGGGTGTAAAACCGATGAATGTGTGTGCCCTGGTCCATGTGTGTGCCTTCTTTCCACTGCCAGGTTGAGTTCTTGGGAAAGGTCAGGGAAGGCTTCCCCAAAGAGGTGGTTTTTCTGGATAGGTCCTGATGAATGAGTAGGTATTCAACCCCCATGTCAAGTAGGGGAAGGGCATCTTGGGCAGAGAGATGGAGGCACCAGAGAGCTTAGTGTGCTGAAGCACTGGCAGTAATGGTAACTAATATCCACAGAGCACTAACTATGGCCGCAGAGGCCTAAGCATTCAAACTCGGCACTGACATCTTGGACAAGTTAGGTTCTTTGCTGAGGGGGCTGTCCTGTGGGTTAATTTCATAACATTCCCAGCCTCTACTTACTGAATGAATTCCAGTACCTCCTAACCCAGGGGTGGCAAGCAAAATAGTCTTGTGAGGGTCCACTGCTCTAACCCTATGATGGCTGTACTATTCTTACTTCTGTCTTACAGGTGAGGAAGTGTAATGCGTCCAGTTACACGGCTAGGATGGAAGTCCCAGGGCCTGAGTCAGGTGCCTCTGTCCTCAACCGCCACACCGCATCCCACAGCCAGCTTCCTTTCTGAGCCCTGTATTCAGTAGGGTGCAGGTACCAGGAGACAAGCTATATAAGCTAGGAGCAGCTCAAGGAGGGCCTTGAATAGCTCACCTGCTCTGTGCCAGGCCTTGTGCCCACTGATGCTGGAGTCCCAGATTCAAATCCGACCAAACCCCTCACTCAGGGTGTTCCCAACCCGAAGAGACAGTGAAACAGACAGAGACAGCCACAGCCCAAGGTGACAGGGCCTATGACAAAGTGAGGGACCAGAGGCTGTGAGAGCCCACAGGTGTTAATCCAGTGCAGGGGAGGAGGGATCCTGTGAGCTTCCTGGAGAAAGCCCCTCCAGTGGACACGTGGTTGAGAAACTGAGATCAGTGCGATGAGGGAGGGTGGGGGTGGACAGTGTTCCGGAAGAGGAGACAGCATGTGCAAACACCTGGCAGAAAAAGCTATTTTACTGGCAAGTGGGGGCCCTGCCAGAGATTCAGTCATGAGATGAAACTAGAAAAGTCACCAGGGGGCAGGTCACAAACACCAGACTGAGGAACTTGACTGCTACCATGTAACCAAGAAGCTGCAGACAGTCATCTGCCTTCCTGACACTGACAGTCTTTTCCCCTCAAACATTAAACTAATGTGTTGCAACAAATGAGATGTCAAATGTTTGCAAAGTACCTACAAGAAATCTCTGCCCAAACTGTGCCCACTGGTGGGGAAAACGGGCCCAGTTCTCAGCATGGCCAACAACTGCTACCCCAAATAACTGACATGAAGAACCAAACCACTGCCACCCGCCCCGACCCTGCCCATCACAGCACTTACATACTGCCCGGCACCAGTCCTAATGCTTTACATATATTAACTCATTTAGTTCTTCCCACAGTGGCTACCATGACCCCCCACTGAACAGAAAGCACAAAAAAGTTAAGCCACTTCCTCAAGGTCACACAAGGAAGTAGGCTTAGTCACTTGGGGAAGGCTGACTTTCACATCCTCTTTTCTTCACGGATCCCCAGTGAGGTGAACCTTCTTTTTCACTAACTTCTCACTCGGAAATATGTGAGTCATGTGGACATGTGCTTACACATTAAGGAAATGTTGAAAGCGGGAGACTAAAGTCAACACAGAAACACCTCAAATCTGTACACTAGTTTTTGGACAGACGACCAAGGTACAGCGGAACACCACTTAGGCCATGGCTCTCCAACTTTGGCACGAGTATTGTTTTTGGCCAAATAACGGTTATGGGAGGGCCTCCTGTGCATCGTATTCAGTGGCATCCCTGGACCTACCTACCACATACCAGTCACCCCCTTCCCCTGCTCCCTAGTTGTGACAAACAAAAATGCCCCCAGCCATGGCCGAAAGATCTCTGCGGGAGGGGGGTGACAAAAATCACCGACTGAGAACTGATATAGACTATCTGTAGATTGCCTGAGGTTTAAAAGTTCCCACCTCACTGCCTGCTTTACAAGAAACCTTAGGCCTTTCACAGAAAAGAAAGCCTTCCCCAGTTATGAGAATTACATGAGAGGAAGACAGTGAAAGTTCACTCTTGGTTAACACACACTTTCCATGTTAACTCATTCATCTTCCCAAACACTCTAGAGCAGGTACTATTACTGTTGTACCCACTTCCCAGATGAGGAACCTGAGACGTGCGTGGGATGTCCAGCGCACAGTGTCCGGCACATGCTGACTGCTTATTAAGTGCTGTTGGCCCGCTTCCGGCCGCCCAGGTCCTGGCTGCAGCCCTTGACTCAGGTGCCTCTACATCAAGCTTCGTCATCCCTCAGGTGCCTCTACATCAAGCCTGATACACCTGAGCCTAACAAGACCGGCCCCCGGAAATGATTAACAAATAAATGAGTCTGACGACCCGGACTCAACCCTTACGACAGATGCCCTTCGCTCTCAATACTCCCTATCAAGGGCTTCACAGGGGTATATGCAAGAGAAACTCAGAAAATAACACGCAGGAAAGGGGGCACTTTGGGGGCTGGAAGGAGGCTAAGGGCTCAGACCCCGATAGGTCCTCTGATTTTTAGTTTTGGGGACTGTACCCCGGAAAACCCTCCGTTTCACGGGTCTCACCTGCCCTCCATCCTGCCGTCCGCCTTCAACTCCACTACAAGGCAGAAGGCGCGCGCATTGACCACGTCTACCCACTGGGTCCACACCCCGAGTCCGGGGCGCGTGCAGAGAACCGCAAACCATCCCATCCGTGCCCTCACCCAACTGCCACGCGGGGGCTGCGCCCGCCACGGCCCACCCTATATCCCCTCGGAACCGGTCCAGGGCTCGCGCCGCCTCTCCCTTTCCCGCCCCCTCCTTTCTCCGCCGCCCCGAAGCCTATCATTCTCCCAAGAAAGCATCAAATCTGAAAAACAACCACTCCGACTTTGAAATACACTGCACCGTACACCGCAGGCAGAGACGCGCGCGCGCACACACACACACACACACACACACACACGCACGCACGCACGCACGCACGCACACACGCACCAAACGCCGCTCCAACTCCTGCGCAAGCGCAAACGGGAAATGAGCTAGACTGGCCTCGAGCCCTCAGCGAGAGCCGGCGGAGCTCGTGACGTCACCGGGAGGCCCGCTGGTCCGAGAAAAGAAAGCCAGGCACGCCGTACTGCCGCACAGGAACCTGGGAGTTGTAGGCGGGTGGACCTGAAGCCTTCTGGGAGTCGTAGTCTGTTCAGCCACCTCTGCGTTTTCTGGGAGCCTGGACCTTCCACCAGCGCAGATTCAGCTAAGGTGAATGTCCCCTCCCGCGCAGGATGGTCCTGGTCCTTTGTCGCGCTGCCGTGAAGGAGCTGCTGGTCTCCATAGTTCTCTCCCACGTATCCTGTAGGGATCCCTACAGACGTGGCACTCCTCTCCGTGATCCCCACAGCGGCCCTCCGGGTGGGAGTGCCCTAAGCAGCCAGTGTCCCAGCTGACCTGCTTTGCACTCTGCGGCTGGGTGCGGTGCGAGCGCACTCTCTTCAGTCCCGGTTACAATCTACAGTGGTCAGGGCTGGCCAAGGGGGCGATCAAGGCGGCCGTTGGAGCCCAGGGGAGGCGCCAGACCCAGCCCTGGGTACAGGCAAGACTTCCAGAGCAAAGGGCCTCAATTCTGCCATGCCCAAATGAAATTCCAGATTCTCTGCCCTAAACCTACCCCTCTCATACGAGTTCCCCATTCTTACCTATTTCTCACCTCTTCCTCACGAAATGGTCCCACTGTCTTTCCATCTGTTCATGCCAAAACCTTGGGCCTGTCCCGAGTTTCCCGTTTCTCCCACCCCCTTCCCTCCCCCAACCACGTCTTGTGTGAATCCCATCTGCTGTATTTCTAGAAGAGATCCAGAATCGCTCCACGTCTCTCTACTTGCACTGCTTCCACTCCGCTCCGAGTGGCTCCTTGTTACCTAATGGGTCACGGCGGGAGCCTCCTCACTGGCCTGCCCTGGCCACTCTCCATGTCTGTTCACACACCGCAGCCTGAGGGATCTTGTTAACATATAAATCAGATCCGATCACTCCACAGCTTAAAACCATCCAGTAATTCCTATCTCGTTAAAAAAAAAAAAAGTCCAAGTTTCTCATCCGGACAGCCGTCCAGCCCTCTGCCTCTCTTCTGGTCAGCTTCAACATATTTTCCAACTAACCGAGTACAGACAGGCCCTTCCCTTCACGTCCTTTGCACTTGCTGGTAATTCGCTCGGGCACATTCTTCCCCTCCTGATCTAATGCCTGACTTCTCCTTCTGGCTTCATCTCAGGCAATAACTTCCCCGTCTTACTCCGCATATGTTTCAGTGTGTCTTGGTTATTTCTTCCTCACCCATGGGTTGGTTCCTTCACTAGAGCTTTTTGCCTGCAGCCTTTCCCGTTTGTTCACTGCCGTGTCCCCAGGGCCCAGAATCCACTGAGTCGGTGTTTGTGGAATGAATGGAAGCTGAAGCTGAGATGCGAGGCTGCCTGGCTTGCACAGTGCTGAGGGAACAGTGTTCCAGGCAGTGGGTTTACTCTGGGGGCTATCCACGTAGCCTCCCTGGAGGCAATGTCCCCACAATTCCGAATCGACCTGTGACCGGCTTCCCTTCTCTCCCCGTCCAGGAAAAGCCAACCCTTCTCACCCAGCTGGGACCCCGCAATGCCCGCCCCGCCGTGCGCCTCCTGCCGCAAGGCCCGCGCCGCCCTGCGCCACCCGCGCTCCGGCCAAGCGCTGTGCGGCACCTGCTTCTGTGCCGCCTTCGAGGCCGAGGTGCTGCACACGGTGGTCGAGGGCCGCCTGCTGCCTCGCAGCGCCGTGGTGGCCGTGGGCGCCTCGGGCGGCAAGGACTCCACGGTGCTGGCGCACGTGGGGGGCATCTCGGTGCAACTGGTGGCGGTGGACTAGGGCATAGGCGGCTACCGGGACGCGGCGCTGGCGGCGGTGCGGCGCCAGGCGGCGCGCTGGGAGCTGCCGCTGACCGTCGTGGCCTACCCCGACCTCTTCGGGGGCTGGACGATGGACGCCATGGCCCGCAGCACCGCCGGCTCTGGCCGCAGCCGCTCCTGCTGCACCTTCTGCGGGGTGCTGTGGCGCCGGGCGCTGGAGAAAGGTGCACGTCTCGTGGGAGGCACGCACATCGTGACAGGTGAACTCAGGCTCTGGGATAGGAGGGACTTTGTGGGAGGATCGGGCGCATGCTCAGGCAAGGGTGGGCGCTGGAAGGAGGCTGAGGCTCATGCCCGAGAAGTGAAAAAGCAACCCTGGGTGTGTCGTCAGTGGTGAATCTCAGTATAGTTCAGGGCCACAGTATGTGCGCGGTCCTGGGATGGTGTAGGGCAGGTGTGGCAAGATTTTGAGTCACTGTCATCACCTTGGTGCGCGCACGCGCGCACACACACACACACACACAATGGCAAATGGAGAGCCTGGGGGTTCTCTTAGGGCTGTGGTTCTCTTCTCTGCATTTTTAAATGGCATCTTTAGGTTTCCCTCACAAAAGGAGGGGTGTGCAGGGGTGTCTCCCAATAGAAGCCATCGAAGGACTGAAACGCAACTGTATCTTTTTTAACTCCTTCCCTTTGCTCACTTCCCTTCTCTGATAGTGGTCTAATTCTCTCCCGTCATTACTTCAGACACTACGGGCTGTGTAGCCCAAAGCAAAGCTCCAAACCTCGGTTTCCTCTTCAGTTAAACGGGGGGCATTCATACCATCTCGGTCCCAGGGATGCTGAGAACTGGGTGTGCGAAGCACCCAGACCAGGGGCTGAAAGGCAGGGACGGTGATACAAGCCTTCGCTCCTACGCACAGCACAGTCCCTGCTCCTGCCCGGTTCTCACGCGCTCACTGTACCCTGAGTGCTAAGCAGGAAAATGACGCCGTGTGAGTTTGTGGCAGGAGGACCTAGTGGGAGCAGAAAGGTGGGGACTAAGGAAGCGTTTCCTGAGTGAGCCGGGACCTGCAGGCTGCGGGGGTAACTAGTGAGGGGTGAACGGAGGTTGGAGAGACGGTTCTGAGCGAAGGAAGCCGCTCGTGCAAAGGCCCCGAGCAGAGGGTGTGGGGCCGATGGAGAAGCCCCGCGAAGAGCAGGGTTTTGCTGCAGAGTCTCGGGTGTGAGACGAGAAGACGCGGAGGAAACAGGGATGCGGCTGAAATCCTGTGGCGACTGCTGTGTGGTCACTGTCCCGCCATCCGCCCTCGCAGGGGCACGTGTGTGGGCAGCGCTGTGGAGAGTCTCCCTTAAGTGTCATTTCGACTCCTCCCGTGCGGTCTGGAGCACACTTTTAACCGAGGCTGGCAGGATGTTTGTAGCGTAAAGCACTTTACCGCCTCCGTGAAAGGGCATCCAGCACAGGGCCTGCCCGGCCCAGTCGGTGGGTGGCGGTGAGGGCACCCCAATTGCCCCGTGGAAGCCTGTGTGTGTCCCCTCCTGTTTCTCGCTGTGTCCACCTTCCACCTTCACCAACTGCCCCACGGTCCCCGAGATCTCCACGGCCTGCACCCCTTACCCCTACCTGCGGGTCTCTTTCTGAGTCCTCGCTGCTCCAGAAGTTTTTTGGGAGGACAGTGTCCCCACAGCGGGGTCACCCACGCTGTGCCATTCGCCCTGCCCCTCCCCGTCTCTCTGGGTTCTGGCTGCCCCACGGTGTCCCCATGACCCGCAGCCCCGCCCCCGCGCCCCCTCCTGACCTGCTCTCCTTCTCTCC